>BMAF01000001.1:0-41509 GCA_014132575.2 Gasterosteus nipponicus
GACTCACACCACAGACCTCTGCTGTGTCTCGCTGTTTATCAAATGCGTGACTCGCTCAGCGTGCAAAGCAGAGAAGAAGAAGAAGGAGGAGGAGCCTGACCTCGCTCCTCGTTGGCCACTTCTCGGACTATCAGGCTCTGCAGAGAGATGACGGTGGAGCGCTGGTCCTGAGGGCAGAGAGCTCCACGTCAGACTCTCAGACTGTGAGAATATACACGGCAGCAGATGGAGGTTCTTACCAATGAGGCAAAGACGTATTTCTGGTCTTTTTCTTGAAGAAATATCAACACGTCCGACAGCAGCATGGCCTGGACGTCTGCAACACAAAGGAGGATGCGGCGCGCTGAATGCTGACGGAGTCCACCGGGGTTTCCTCTGCGAGGCGCCACGTACCTTTGAGCCGCCCGGCGGAGTTCTTCAGCTGCAGCGCTCCGTCGTGCAGCAGCTTCCTCCCTCTAATCAGATCCTCCTTAGCGAACATCTGGCCGCTCTTCATCCTCATGATGGACTTGCTGTCGGTGCGACTGGAAGATCACAGAAAGCAGGCTTGAGGGTTTATGTCCCGCCCACACTGAGATAAAAGCTTCCAGCTGACCCTCCTCCTTCACTTTGGACGTTGTTCTTTTGTACATAGTGTTCAGTGAAAGAGACAAACCGGAAGGTGTGCTATTGTGTTTTTCTGTTAATGAATAATAGGATTTAGTAGCAGTAGATTTAATCACATTTTCCTCATCAGCTGTCCATGGACCTTCCAGTCGCAGTGTGAGTTTGTGTCTGTACCTGTACACCTCCCTCAGCTTCTGCTTCTTCTCCTGCTCGTTGACCTTGCTGTCCACAGCCGTGATCATCTCCTTCACGCAGCGCAGAGCTTCACAGACGCAGCCGTGGTCTTCATCGGAGTCTGTGGGAGGAGAGAGGAAGCACATGAAGCGAGGGCCCGCTCCTCCCGGCTCACGGGGGCCAGCCGGCTGCTCTGGTACCTTTAGTGTGCTGCAGCATCCTCTGGATGAGGACGGGGTACTTGGTGATCCTCTGGGTGACCAGCAGAATGCACTCTGGGATGCTGAGTCGCCGCACAATGCTGCTGCTCATCGTTCTCTGCGGGGACGCAAAGATGCAGGAGGTGAGTTCACTGTCAGACCCCCTGCAGGGTGAACGTGCCCCGCGCGTTTAGAAGAACGAGCGCCGACCTTGATGAACGCCTGGAAGCGTTTGTCTTTGGCGTGCAGGTCTTTGTAGAGATTGACGGCTTCGCTGTGGCGACTGCAGAACTTCCCGTAAACTCTCTTCATGCGATCGGCGCTGCTGCCTGAAAACTGAGGTTAAAACACCAGATGTTTAATATTTCTATTTGTTTTTAACTGCTGCAAAAGTAGAAATGAAAAGAACGGAATTACATTTCAGGAATTGTTATAAATCTATTTTTCAATGTATTTAACAGCTGCAGCTGCATTTCGGTGGTACCTTATATACATTGACAGCACACAAGGAAATCCATCAATTCAATCAATGAATTATGATTGCGTATCAACCATATGATACAGTGCCCTATTATTGTATTCGTTATAAAGCAACGCGCCACTGGTATGGGATCATAACATGTAATATTCTGAGTTATGTGAATATGAAGGTCAATCCGCCTAAAGCCCGTGAGTCCCTCTCAGGAGGAGGTGCTCTCTCCTGCCTCGCTCACCTGGTTGAGCAGCACGTCCCCGATGCTGAAGATGAGGTAGTTGTTGTTCTGTCCTTCAGCTGATGACGCTTTCTTTCTCTCCAGGAGCAGAGTGAGGAAATGTGTGTGTGTCTCCAACATGTCGTCCAAAACGGGGAAGATCTACAGGAGGGAAACAATCAATATGTGCAGTTTTCACGACGCTCTCCTCATCGATATTGCCGGTACTCTGGTCCACAGGTGGCACTGCTCCTCGGCACGTCCGTCACCTTGTCCAGGGTTTGAGGGTCGAGCTGCAGCTCTTTCTGAAGACCTTTGTAGTAGACTTCGGACATGATCTTCAGCGTCCTCACGTGGTGGAACTCCGTCTGGTACAACTCTGTGGAGAGGGAGCGCTCGGCACATTAACCCGTGATCGTGAACAGCATCCTTCTCAAAAGGAGTCGCAGCGCATCGTTACCATAGATAACGTCTTGTTTCTTGATTTCGTCTTTCTTCAACAATTTCAAGAACCTCTTCTCCATGGTGCCGCTCCAAGAGTCGGCTTCCAGATCTTTGGTGTCGCACTCAAACTCTCCCATCAGCTGGCTGTCCATCATCTCCGTACCTTCGCACAAACAGCATGAGTCCACATCAGAAAGGTTCTGTTTAGGTAGCCGGTGTATAAAAAAAACGCAAGACATGAACAGTTCCCCAAAACCCCCAAACATGTCCTCTGCCCCCTGCAGATGAACCTCACCCCTCCAACTGAAAAGATCAGAAATGTCAAAATAGATGGTTTCTGTTTCTTTTGATGCTGTAAGGGACGGGGGGGGGCATCATGTGCCTTGTATAGAGGCCTTTATGATCAATACGCTGAGCTGCAGCGGCGCTAATGCACCTCGTGGCTGTCATGCTAAGCTGGGGGAGGGAGGGGGGCTTGGTATTCACCCCCAGCTCCCTGATCACACCTCACACCTGCACCGGCTGTCTGGCCTTCATGGGCAGTAGTTTGGACTCTACATTGTACAGTGGACGCAGACGCCTCATCCATTTATATCCACAGTCAGTGTGTCGGAAGAAGAAAAACGCGCTACCTTCATCCGTCAGGGACTCCGTGGAGGCGTTGACTTTGCCCCCCTTGTGCAGAGAGTCAGTGGACTGAGAAAGAAACTTCAGGCCTTTAAGTGACACTTCGTCCAACCTGCGGTGAACCAAACAAAGAATTCAATGAGAACGAGTTACAACACAAACAGGATGTCTGTTCTACTTCCACTGTAACACCAGCAGCCGTGGAACGATCACGATGACACCAGTCTGAGCTCAGTGTGTGTGAATGTGTGCGCTTGTGTAATTGTACATCCATCTTTGTGTGGACCAGCGCCCACAGCTGGAGAGGATTCTTTCAGGCCTGCTTGAGGGCTCAGACTTGGCTTTAATGGGTTAATGGGTTAGGCTTAAGAACACACACACACACAGAGGTACAGGTGTGTGTGTGTGTGTGTGTGTGTGTGTGTGTGTGTGTGTGAGGCGTCTCACCCGGCTATGTTGCTGGTGGAGATGCTCTTTGCCAGGTTGCTGTGCGGGTTGAACAGGCCGGGGTGTCTTCGTGGAAAACTCAAGGGGAGCTGCTCTTCGGGGCTGGTTGCTGTGGACCAGCGTTCCCGTGACGACGAGGAAGACGTAGAGGACGCAGACGATGCTGAAGATGTAGCTGTGGATGTAACGGGGGACATTTAGGACTTGCTGTACCAGCAGGAGACTTTTTTAGTAACGACATAGTTAACAGAAGCTCTTACATTTACTCCTGGTGTTAACAGCTGACCCCGGAGCAGCTTCTGCCACCGGCAACTGCTGCTGGAAGCAAACACAGGACGTCTTTGGAGGAAGTGTGAAACACTTCAGAGTCTGAAGTGTGTTTCGTGCCGAGCGTTACCTGTGAGGAGTGGGCATCAGACCTACCTTTGCTTTGCTCTTTGTACAGGCGGGCAGACTCTCTCTGCAGCACTTATGCACATGGGCCCCACAGTCTGCAAACAACACCATCGTTACAAACACTTCCTGCCTGGTGATTGTCAGGGGGAAGAGGTTAGTCCATTCACTCGTCCATTCAGCCCGTTAAAGGCCGAGCTTCCCTCACCGCGGGGAAAAACGAGGGGAAGAACCCGATGCCAGCGGCACACTTGGCCTCAACCATGAACCTGCTGAGACTTGAACGCGTCGACGCCAATTCCAGACGTGATCCTCCGTGGACGGGTTCAGAGGGACTGTTAAGGACCTTCAGGGCCCAGATGCCACCAAAACAACGGGGAAGTTCACCTCCACAGAACCAGTTCACATCTGCCCGGCTGACGGACCCCCAGGGACCCCAGGGACCCCCAAGGAGCAAAGCCTTTCTTTTAGATCAAAGTGGACGCCCGTGGAGAGGAAACAGAAACAGGAAAAAGGGGAAGGCAGTGACTTGGGCAATGATTCCACAATAAGCCAACAGACCGCTGGTCCTCCTCCTGCTCTGTAGAGCCACATTCAGACTCACACACTGCTCAGTTTTCCCCTCTGCCAACACTGCTCTGGTAACCACGACAACAACAACACACACAGACACACACTGGAGTGATGCAACAGAGTGCAAGACTGGTGGGGAAAGTTAGCATAACGTCCCCTCGTCTTGCCACTGGAACAAACACATCTCCACCTTTAAGCAGAGAAACCCCGTCAGCAGAAACCGCCGTGTGCATCTCAGCTTCCAGCTCCTCATAGAGTCCCGCGTGACACAACGTTCTGAGCTCACGACGTTCTACACAGCGTTGGGTCGGCCTGCGTTGCTCGAGCCTCCTGCTTTCAACTCCAGGGTCTTCTGAAGGGAGTCTGGCGCTCGGGAAGGTCCCGAAGGTTAAGTGAGGATTTTGAACACGTTTGGTGACGCAGGTGAGGGCCTGTTGCATTATTAACACTAACTGTTCACAAGAGAGACACCTGACGGAGGAGTCTGGAGTGAGACGGAGGAGCCTTACTGTTGCAGAGGAACGTCTCCTTGCTGTTGAGGGCTTTGCTGCAGTGCTGACAGGCCGCGGATGGAGACGCGCCGGCGGGGATGAAGACGTGACCGCTTGCGCTCTTCTTTTCTCTCTCTTTACTCTCCCGCTCCCTCTCGCCTTTCCTCTCCTTCTCCTGCAAAGCGAGAAAGAGACGGAAACCAATGAAGATCACACATTCGTTTTGAAGCAGGTCCTGTACAAAGAATGAATCCCACCTTGCTCTTCTTGGTCATCTTGTTGCGGATGTAGCTGAAGGTGCGGCTGATCTTAGGTCCTCCTTTAGCCTCGGCGTCGCTCCGTAGAGGACCCGGCTCCTCCTCCGAAATACTAACAAACGCCAATCCGCTTTAATACACGTAACAAAGACTTCCCGTGTGAAACTCATTGAATTGTTACCAAAGTGCAGCGATGACGTAGAGCAGCGCGATGACTTCTCACACAGACTAAACGTGGTACATCGCTACTGTGGTGGCCTGAAATGAGCGTTTCAGTTAATATCACTTCATTATTTTATCCTACTTGAGAAGGAAACGCTAAAATGTCTTAGACTGTCTACTCAGTGGGACTCCTCGGGTTGACAAAATGAGACAAAATGACTTATTTCCGTATTGTAAACGTGAGTTCATGGTCTCAGTCTCTAGTATGTCTTCGATTCAGGTTATTTATTTAGTAACTGATCATTTAGAATCTAATTTGCCGTTAAGCTGAATGGGCTTCAGGGCGGGGCTGCCCTTTGATTGACAGGTTGCTGGGATTTTGTCTTGGAACTTTCACAGGGACCTTTAGTTGTTGTAAGGTGATTGTAACCTGTTTCCTACTCAGTGTGTCGCTGTAGCTTCACCTTCTCGCGTCAACGGCTCTAAAGCAGAACTTTAGTCCACAAAGCGATGGTTGACGTCCCGTTACTACACCCACTTCTTATTAAACGGCTGTGCGTCTTCTCTCTCGGAGTTTAGGTGGAAGTATCCAACACATCTGAGCAAATTTCCTTCCGGGTGCCATTTTACCTGTATTCCAGGGAGCCGGAGTTGTTGGAGAAGGTGCTGATGCCTGCAGGAACAGACAGACATCAGACATGCTGCAGCAAACATGTTCACAAGTGATTCACTCAGTGGCCGTTCAGGTGATGAGACAAAGCGCTGAATGACCAGGAAGCAGAGGAGTGAAAACTGGTATGAGTCAAGAGGCAAAGATTTCATGTTCCACTGCAGTTTAAAGTTAAATAGATCTTGAGTCCAAAAGCTGTTTCCCCAGGAGGCACCGGGGGCTGAATCAGGTGCAGGGGGCTGAATCAGGTGGATGGGGGGGAATCAGGTGCAGGTGGGGGATGAATCAGGTGCAGGGGGCTGAATCAGGTGCGGGGGGATGAATCAGGGGAGGGGGCTGATCAGGTGCGGGGATGAATCAGGTGGGGGGAATCAGGTGCGGGGGAATCAGGTGCGGGGGGCTGAATCAGGTGCGGGGGGCTGAATCAGGTGCGGGGGGCTGAATCAGGTGTGGGGGTGAATCAGGTGCGGGGGGCTGAATCAGGTGCAGGGGGGATGAATCAGGCTGAATCAGGGGGCTGAATCAGGTGTGGGGGCTGAATCAGGTGGGGGGGGATGAATCAGGTGCAGGGGCTGAATCAGGGGCTGAATCAGGTGGGGGCTGAATCAGGTGCAGGTGGGGGCTGAATCGGGGGATGAATCAGGCAGGGGGGAATCAGGTGCAGGGGCTGAATCAGGTGCAGGGGGCTGAATCAGGTGCAGGGGGCTGAATCAGGTGCAGGGGGGCTGAATCAGGTGCAGGGGGTGAATCAGGTGTGGGGGCTGAATCAGGTGCAGGGGGATGAATCAGGTGCAGGGGGCTGAATCAGGTGCGGGGGGCTGAATCAGGTGCAGGGGGGCTGAATCAGGTGGGGGTGATGGGGGATTAAGGTACCAGTGAGAGATGATTGACATATTTGTGGTTTACAATAAGTGTCTTTTCTCTCCATGTGACTGTGCAGCTCCAGGAGGAGATGCACACCATGTTAGTTTGTTTCGTGGGACGGTGTTACGGGACAAAGAGAGACCACGTCTACGTTCATCATACTTACTCCCTCCCTTCCTCCTCCTCCTCCTCCTCGCTGGAGGAGGAGCCAATAGCAAAGAAGCGTCTACTTTTAGGGAGGAGCGGGGAGATGCTGAGGGAGAAACGGATTCTGCGTTTTGGAAATCTGCTCACTAAAGGGAAGGGGGTGGGGGGTGACAACGGGGGCGGCGGGATGAACAGGGAAGCAGAAGAACAATCTTACCCGCAAGTTTAAAGAGAACAACTTCACAACTAAAAGGAGGTGAATGGAGCCGGGAGGTAAAGATAGAGATTTGTAAAGAAGCAACTCACCATCTATATCTCGGGGGCCGATGGCAACCATGGAGATGGATTTGGTGAGGGTCTGCTGATGGAACATGGCAGGGCAGCGGTTTGTCACTGACGGTACCTGATGTGATAACACACAATCATAAATAGGAAACTTCCAGCTACTATTTACTATTGTAAGGGAAAGCAGATCAACCCCAGTCAGTGTGGATACGGTGGGTTCGTACCGACGCCTGTCTACACACACACACACACACACACACACACACACACACCTGGTCTCCCTCCTGCTCCTCCTCGGTGAGGGAGAGCAGCGAGCCTCTCTCCTGGCCGTCCAGGCGTGAACTCCTCAGCAGAGTCCTCTCCTCCTGGTCCCCGAGGCTCGGGCACTGAGCCCCGACCTCCAGCTTCTCCACCTCCAGACCCTCCAGGCTGTAGCTGCAACAACACGAGCACGTTAGCATCACGGCTCATTCGCCCGCTGTGACCTCCGAGGGGAAACGTAAGTTCGCCCCGACGCCGATTACCTCCTGCTGTCTATTGGCTCCTGGTCGGGGCGACGCCAGTTGGATGGACACCAGCTCATGCTGGACGAGCAGAGAGGTGGAGGGTGGATGATGGAAGATGCGACATGGAATACAGAGAGGGCGGATCAGATGTTTAATGAACGCGTGAATTTAGAATGAGAATAAAGGTGATGGTGTTATGATGACAGATGTGCGTCTCAACTGTCAGGACCTCGTGTACGTACATCTGGAATGTATTCACAGCGCTTCACTTGTCCCACATTTTGTTATGTTACAGCCTTATTCCAAAATGGATTAAATTCATTATTTTCCTCAACGTTCTACACACAACAACCCATAATGACAAAGTGAAAACTGTTTTTTGCTAATTTTTGCAAATCTGTTAAAAATAAAGAAGGAAAACATAACATGTGCATAAGTATTCACAGCCTTTGCCATGACTCAGCATGTAGCTCAGGCGCTTCCTGTTTCCACTGATCATCCATGAGATGTTTCTACAACTTGATTGGAGTCCATCTGTGCTGGATTCAGTTGATTGGACGTGATTGAGAAAGGCACACACCTGTCTGTATAAGGTATCACAGCTGACATATCAGAGCATAAACCAAGACATGAAGTCCAAGGAATTATCTGTAGACCTCCGAGACAGAACTGTATCCAGGCTCAGATCTGGCGAAGGGTACAGAAAGATTTCTGCAGCATTGAAAGTCCCAATGAGCACAGTGGCCTCCATCATCTGGAAATGGAAGAAGTTTGGAACCACCAGGACTCTTCCTAGCGTCGGCCGCCCAGCCAGACTGAGCGATCGGGGGAGAAGGGCCTTAGTCAGGGAGGTGACCAGGAACCCGATGGTCACTCTGACAGAGCTCCAGCGTTGTTCTATGAAGAGAGGAGAACCTTCCAGAAGGACAACCATCTCTGCAGCACTCCACAAATCAGGCCTGTTTGGTAGAGAGGCCAGACGGAAGCCACTCCTCAGTAAGAAGCACATGACAGCCCGCCTGGAGGACTCTCAGACCATGAGAAACAAAATCCTCTGGTCTGATGAAACAAAGATTGAACTCTTTGGCCTGAATGCCAAGAGTCATGTCAGGAGGAAACCAGGCACTGCTCATCACCTGGCCAGTACCATCCCTACAGTGAAGCATGGTGGTGGCAGCATCATGTGGGACTGTTTTTCAGCAGGAGGAACTGGGAGACGAGTCAGGATTGAGGGAAAGATGAATGCAGCCATGTAAAGAGACATCCTGGATGAAAACATGCTCCAAAGCGCTCTGGACCTCCAGACTGGGGCGACGGTTCATCTTCCAACAGGACAACGACCTGAAGCACACAGCCAAGATACCAAAGGAGTGGCTTCAGGACTCTGTGAATGTCCTTGAGTGGCCCAGCCAGAGCCCTGACCTGAACCCCATTGAACATCTCTGGAGAGATCTGAAAATGGCTGCACCGACGCTCCCCATCCAACCTGATGGAACTTGAGAGGTTCTGCAAAGAAGAATGGGAGAAACTTCCCAGAAATAGGTGTGCCAGGCTGGTGGAATCACACCCAAGAAGACTTGAGGCTGTAATTGCTGCCAAACGTGCTTCAACAAAGTATTGAGCAAAGGCTGTGAATACTTACGTACATAAGTTTATGTTTTCACTTTGTCATTATGGGCTGTTGTGTGTAGAATGTTGAGGAAAATAATGAATTGAATCCATTTTGGAATAAGGCTGTAACATAAGCAGTTTAACCCTGTTTAGGGACAAACTACACTCACTTTGAGAAACAAATAACCTGCTAGCTGGATCTGTGCTGTGTGAAATTACAGATGGGAGATTATGTTTCATTTCCAAAATCAAAGAGTCAAAAAAGAGTTTTTCCTGCATTTTCAGACAAAATGTTGAATATCGTTAAATCAAAACAATTTCAAGAAACAAAACCGGAGTATCACACTTTTGAGGATAAATCAAACTGCTAGCGTTGACACAAACGTCAATGTAAAACAAATCAAAAGAAATCTTCCTTCTAGTTGTAGTACATAAAGCCAGTTAATGAAACAGACGTGTTCCATCAACGACTCCACCATTGGAGACGAGTCGCTGCACCACACTCGTAAAAGAAGAGAACGCTCGACGTCTTTTCCACACCGCAGCGCTGTGTGTCTGCACCCGAAACCCACAATGCACGTCTGTGAAGGTGGGGATGAGACGGAGGAGCTGTACCTTCTGCGGTGGAGGGGCGGCTTGGCTCTCTGCTCTCCTGAAGGACTCTGCAACAAGCTGAGACAAGGGGACAGGTGGGGATGATCTACGCTGCACGTCGTGTCTATGCTGTGCTCATACAGGTCGGGTTAATCCACAGTACGTCAGCTCCAGGAAGAGGAGAGCTGAAATATTCCTGGAGCTTAGAAGAATAGAGACGTCGCCAGGTGGCCAGAGAGTGACGGCGTCTGCTGGTCCGTTACCTGCGCTGGGAAACGACGATATCCGCGTTGTTCCCGGTCGGCTCCCAGCTGTGGCGGCGGAACGGAGACGAGGAGCGCGGGGGGGCTCGCAGGGGGCCGGAGGGGACGGCGGTCTCTGGAAGCTGGTCCTTCTTCTCCTCTTCTTCTGCTCCGCCGCGTCCGTCTCTCCTCCTCTTCCTCCCCCTGGAAGAGATGAACCGTTAATGCGAGGAGGAGGATTTCTACAGGGGTCCATAGACGGGCCTCACGTTGCTTCGCGTTACTAAATAAAGATGGATGTATTTCACAAGCTTTTATGGTTACAGTTATAGAAACAAGTGCTTGGTGTTAATTGAGTGATGTTTTCTCATTATTATACTGAGAACAGAGACAGAACTCGTGTGGCAGAAGTATTTGTACATGTAGAATTAAATAAAAAACATCCAACTACTGAAATCAAAGCATAGAATGAATCTTTAGGAGTCAGTTATTCACACACTATAAGCACTGATTTAATTTAAACTGCAGGGGTGTGATGATGACTGTTTTCCATCTTTACATATTAATAAATGAATAAAAGGCAAAGAGGAAACGTGGGGAGACCATGATAAGAGGACAAGTCTTACCTCTGTCCTCTGTCTCAGACTTCCAGGACAACCTGGAGCTCCGAGGGGTCCCAGCGTCAGGTGCCCCCACCAGCACCGCCCCCTCGGGGGGAGCCAGGACTCCCCGGGTGGATGCATCTTTGGTGGAGGTCCAGGAGACTCGGACCCCTCTCGCCCGGTGTCCGTTGAATGGGGGAGGGTCTCTGGGCTGGAGGAGGAAACAACACCAACAAGGGTTTTGGTCTTAAATATAGTGAAAAGAAAGGGTTGATTGTTAAGTGGCTTCTGTCTCCTGAAGGCAATGCGGTCACTCATGATTACAACAGGAATAAATAATACAAGAATGAAAAAATCATATTGTATATTCAACCTGAAAATACTTTCCGTACATTGTTGTATTTTTCAATGTTTAAAAATTTGTTTTTCAAATGAAAAATCGAAAATCAGCTCATCTGTTTCCCCGAAGTTTATGTTGCTTCAGCGAATGCAGCTGGTGACATTGTGGCTTCTATTGCAAATATCTGTACTCGATAAAGACACTATACACAAAGTCCTGCGTTCGGTTATTGCTCCACATACACAGACTCCCGCCTACAGCTGCTTCTGGGGGTCAGATTTCCGAGGAGCCTGTGAGACTTCTGGGTGTCGTCTCTGGAGGATTGTGAGGAAGGTGGAAAAAGGCCTCGTCCAGAACAAGTGAGTCACTGTGAGCTAAAGGTCTGTCTGCCTTCACTAACGTCTAAAGGGTCACGATCCGTCGCTGATCCACCGTGAACTCTCTGGCGGCACGCGTGGTCCCCGTGGTGACCAGGTGTTTTCTGCCTTTCACCCAAACGGTTTCTTCTTTTTAGTATCGCACGAGGGAAGACAAGCATCCGATGCCCCGGCGTGAAAGCCAGCTGCTGCCCGGCACACGGACGCGCACGCGTTCCTTACCTTTTTAAAGACGCCGTCATTGGGCTCATCGTTTCTTTCCTGCTTGGTGTCTTTGTCCCCGTGCAGCAAACGCAGCGGCACGCACTCCCCTCCGCGTGGACGGGCGTCTGCCGGGACAAGGAAGGGATCGATGTTGTTGTGCAATAGGTAATCACATAGATTAGATCTACACACACTACAATGCATGATAATCTACAACTATAATGCACTCAAGTCTTCGCACGGAATGAATGTGAGTAACTATGATAGTGAAAAATGATTTAGACTGATTATTTATGAGGGATTAAAACGATAGCAACAGGTTGCTCATCTCTTGAGTAATGAATAATGCAAACGGCAGAACGAGCAGTAATCATGGAAATGACTAAAGGTGAGGTGCATTTGTACTCTTCAGTTCCCTGTAAAGTGTGTATTAAAAGGTTCTTTTAGCCAGCGCACAAAGTGTATATATATATAATTATCAGTTTAAGTGTGCGCTATATTACATTATTATTTCCTTAACCTTCACGTGGACCTTTCTAAGAGAAAGAAACGGGCTCCATCACATCCCAAAAAACAGACGCTGGTCTGTCGCTGCACCAACTGATCCAAATCAGAATGTATATAACTAAACACCACTACTGAGACGCTACAATGTGTTTGAGCTGACTTTACCTGTGCATGGTGGCTCTGTGTCGGGTTCTGGACAGAGAACATCTCTCTCCCTCTGGATCTGAGGAGGAAAAAGGAACGTAGAGGAAGAGTCATTTCTCTGAAAAACAGAACATCAAGTCATCATTTCATTGCTTGTATTATTCAATATATTTCACTGTGGTCTTTGTAGAACTAGTTTTGCCTTAACGACCCCCCGCGGTTCCAATACGGAACCCCTCAGCACTCATGAATATTAAAACATCACAGCATCACACCCACTGCCTCTGCATGTGACAGTTAGGACCCCCCATGTGCACATCACACAGTGAATGACTGTTCCACCCCCGTCAACCAGACAGGCAACGTCCTCAATGGGACCTCTGATTCAGGACGGACCCGCCGGAGCAGCCTGCTCATGTCATCTGCTCACGGCGCCGCCCTCTTGACCCCTGCGTTGTGCGGGTCCAGCAGAGCTACAGGTGCATTTACAGCGTCTCCTCTCATGCGCACAATTGAATACAGTTTAGGTCAGTGTGGTACAATATGGTTTCATCAGCGTAGAAACGGACCCTGTGAGGTTTGCTTGGGAAAAGGGTTATGCTCTTCGTATGCTGATGGGAAATATTGGGGGGGACGAACAACGATCCTTGTGGGACACCTTCCTCAACCATCTGTGGACTTCTTCTGATCAGAACTTCAAACTGTACAACTGTACTGTGAGGACAAGGACACAAAGGACATCTTTTCTTTTCTCCCCATTGTGGATTTGACCGTCGCTCTTATTCTGACGGGACAATCAAAACCAACCCGACGCGTTGGATATGAACAACCCATTTTAGAAGCAATGGATGGTTGTGCAGCTCCTGTAGGCCGAGCCGTCCGAATGACTTCATATTTAACTTCAGCCAGTGTGTCCTTTGTCCCCTTGTAGTCCCGTCTCAATGGGCCTGTTGTCTCGGCTCAAAGTCGCTTGCTCTGTCTATTATCAACGTCTTGTAGGAAAGAGGGAGCGACTCTCAACACGTAGGCGACAACGGGCGCTTTTTATCCAGCTCCACCAGAGCAGCTGATGACTGCGTGAAGAGCTCATTGAAATCCTCATCAGAAATTAGAAATCCCTCAATGCCCTCCAAACAATGGAACCGCAGACCTTCTCTCATTAGATGATCTTTAATGCGCTTGCACTGGTTATTAAATAAACAATAACTGACTCCGGGCGGCACGGTGGCGTGGTGGTTAGCACTGGTGCCTCACAGCAAGAAGGTCCTGGGTTCGATTCCACCCAGTGGCCTTTCTGTGTGTGAGTCTGCATGTTCTCCCTGTGTCTGCATGGGTTCTCTCCGGGTTCTCCGGCTTCCTCCCACAGTCCAGAGACCTGCTCTGGGGATCAGGTTAATTGGGGACTTTAAATTGCCCGTAGATGTGTGATTGGTTGTGTGTCTCTGTGTAGCCCTGCGATTGGCTGGCGACCAATCCAGGATGTACCCTGTCTATCGCCCGAAGTTGGCTGGGATCTACACGCGATACACGTGATCTACACGCAGAGCAGACGGACAAAATGGAGTTCTGCCTCCATGATCTGACCCAACCGTATGAGACAAGTCCTCCAGTGTTACTAGTTGGTCAATGCAAGACCACCAGCATGTTGGCGGTGACGTCGCTGAGCGTGGAAACCAAAACGGCCTCATTTGAACTGGAAGAGTCGAGGACACGTCTTAGTAGGAGGATGGTGGAGTTTGGTGGAGATCACTTCATGGTAAAAGATGACGGTGAGCTGGCAATAAGTCACCGTTTGTTTATTGGGTAAATCTTAAAGGAGTAAAAGACATTTTCCCTCTTCGGGCTCATTGTGTGTATAGGTGTGCCTCCGTGTCACACGTACAATGAGAAGCTTTCCAAAAGCCTCAAACGCACAATCAGACATGAGAGACCTCAAATCACATGTTGGAGAGGAGGAATAAACAGCCTCCAGATGAAGGGAAGACGTGTCGTCCAGGAGGAAACGGTGGACCAACGTGGAAGAAGTCCTGTGGATGCATTCTGTCCGTACTCAATGTGACAGACGTCTTCTTCGTTTAGTAAATAATGCTTCATTTAGAGTAGAGGATGCTTTAAGGCGGGGCCAACTGTGATTGACGGGTTAATGCTCCTACCAAAGCTGCACGTCGGCTATACGTCACTATTCCAAACTGTAACTTCTCTTCATTGGCAGTGAACAAACAACATGGCCGACGGCCAAATCTATGAATTCATTCAGCTATGAGTCTTCTGCCAAAGAGGACCATCCATCTGAAACCATGTCCGCTCGTCGGCGTCCAGAAACCTCTTTGTCCCTCTGAGGTCAACACGCGACCTCAAACCATTTGCTCATTTGCTGTCAGCGCTGTGGACAAACTATAATCGGCACGTGGTTTTTATTCCAGGTCTGTCTCTCTCTACGGGGAGTGAGTGAGGGAAGCGAGGAGCCGCGGTAGCGCCACACCGTCTCCGTGGCAACGCTGAACTTCCTGTTTGCGTCCCACCGAAGCGTGAGAGAAAGTCATAGTCCGACAAATATTCAGAGCAATGTGCCTGTTTACCCTCCTACCTTAATCAGCACCACGTCCACAGTCCGCTCTCCTTTGGCACAGAAGCTGTACCTCCGCCTGTGTCTCTCGTACATGCCGCCTGCCGCCCAGGATCGACGCGTTAACGCGACTGCAGCCCGCCTCCCTCAACGCCGCTCCGCCCGTATGAGAGAAAATACCAAATATCCAACTGCTTTCCAGGGCCGTGGCTTTTCTTCACACCATGAGAGAGGAGAGAGGAGACAATCTGCTCGGCCAGCCGCTGGGATCAGCCTCCGGCTGTGGCGTGACGCGTCCTGAACATGGAGCGGTTCACCGTGACCTCTGAACCCAGAGACAAAGTCCCGCGTGTCCCCAGATTGAGGCGTGTAGTCCAGGAAAGTCTACGTATCGCCGTGTTGCTTTTCGCTGCAGCTTGCTTTGGGAAAATGAGCCGTCTCTGCCCACATCTGTTCAGACCGGCGGCCCCTCCCTCTTTCCCTCCTCCCTCCTTCCCTCCCTCCTCCCTCCTCCCCTCCTCCCCCCTCCTCCCTCCTTCCCTCCTCCCCCTCCTTTCATTTCTCTCTCTCTTCTTTCCACCCATCACATCTGTCCTTCCCTTCATGAAGCAAACTCCATCTCATCCCATTTGGTGCCTCTCCACTGCACAAACACACACTAACAAACACACACACACACACACACACACACACACACACACACACAATGATTCACAGAGTCTGGACTTTTTTCTGCTGCAGTTGAAGGAGAAACAAAGAGGAATTCTTTTCATTTAAACGAGGTTGTCGCTCCCTCGACTTGAAGCTTTATAACAACGTGGGTGTCAAGTAATGTTTGTCTCGTTCATAATATGCACTCGTTCGGTGTCTCTCACCTCCAAGGTTTTAAACTATAGTTCCCATCATGCTTTGGGTCTTAAACGACCAAATTACAACCGACAAGTGGAAACGCTCGGCTCCATCTGTAAGCGATCAGCGGCACACAAATACTGTAACCATGGTAACAGCTGTGACAGAAGAGGTCGTCTCACCACAAGGAGGCAGCAAAGGACTGAGAGTCACACCTCTGACCACGCAGTGTCCATAGGTGGCCAACGCAAAAGGTCAGAGAGATGCCTCCCATTTCAAAGCACTTTCGCTTGACCTCGACGTGAAAGGTCACGAGGTCAGCACAACGATAAGAGCGTAGCGTGAAATCTACCCCCGATACTCCTGTGACAGGATGCGTGAAGCTGCTTCCTTCCTGCTGCTGACAAACACGCTGCAGTGGAAACTAGTGCAACATCACTGAACCGCGTCAATACCAATATTGTGAATTCAACCATGCACTCACACTTCGATTTTAACTATTTAATACATTAGCATTGGCCCAGCTGTTTGGTTATTTATGCATCTTTTCATTGACAAAGAAAATGTGTTTGTTGACAGTCAACCAGTTTTTTGTGTGTATACAAGATAAAATAATCAAAGACAAAAGACAATCACTGTCTTTTCATGTTCCACATGAGTCGTATTGCTTCATGACGGTATGAAAGTAACTATTTACACCACAGACTTAAAAAACACACCTTGTTAGGAGAGATTTTTAGTGAACTCTCCGTGTGTTTTTATTGTTAGCACTTACCCGTTTTATCATGTAGCACTTTGGAATGTCGTTAAATATAAATTGCATTACAAATTAAATGTATTATTATTATTATTATTATTATTAAAACGTAAAGTACAGTACACTTTTGAAGCAAATACAAACAACTTCGGCTACGGCATCTATCTATGGGATTAACGTGGCCCAGATTCATGCTAGAAAACATTTAAAATATTATCATTTAAATATTTTACTTTTACTTTCTGTGTGCGTCGGCAGAGGAATGTATAGACGTGTCAAACAGGAGGGGGGGGAGTGGCAAGCAGACCACCGAGCCGCACCACAGAAAGAATATATATATATATATATATATATATATTCCTCTGCACAGGTCTCTGCGCTTTTGTTTCTGGGGCCGACGCACACAGAAAGAAAAAAAAATATATATATATATATGTATATGTATATATATATGTATACACAGAACGAATATATATATATATCTATTTTCTGAAAAAAATGTTTTATTTTGAAATTCTGTGCGCTTGTCCCTCTTGACATATTTCATACATAAGCGTCACCACGCCAGTTTCGCCCACCAGCGAACAGAGAGCGCGCAACTACTGAGCCCCCGCCGCGGGTCGGTCCGCCCGTAACAACTACCCCCGTTATTCCGCCGGACCTTCTCGACCGGTCCGCGATATACTGTCTGACATGAAGGCGGTCCGTGAGACCACCGGTCTATGGGACTCGTGTTGCTAGCTGCTACTTCCATCTCAACATCGACCTGCAGAGCACCACCCTGTGTCCCTAAGGGAGCGTCCTGCTAAATGTGGGACCTTGTTGGCACTTCAAACACAGCCGTCAAATGGTGGAGAGTTCAACATTTTTGCCTCCAAGATGATCACATGGGTGTAGTTTTTATCACAAAAACGTTCCGGCAGATTTATTCCTAATTCCTATTCCTAAATTTCTGCCTTGACGATTTACAGAATTTGGAATCCGAAAGATGTTGATGAGTACGCTGCACTTATCAACACACCATGCAGCTCTACCGAAAAACACACACACACACACAGCAAGGCTTCAAGGTTCCCAGATGTCCCACTGTGACCCACTGCTCTATGGGACCAGCTCCTGCGTCATCGGAGGCGACCTTGGCCCGGTCTGACCTCCCCTCAGAAGGCCCGCAGAGCGCTGACGGTGTGCCTGGGTAGAGTCACGGGAGCCGTGAGTCGGCCTTTCTGCTCCTTCTCTAATCTCAAGACTTAGCAATGGAAGTGGACTCCTTTCTTGGGGCCGACTCCCACGGCCTCTTTGTGCTCGCTTGGCATGTGGACGATATATATGCCCAAAAAGCTCCTTTTTATCCATCGCCACAGTGTTTGACCACCGTTCAATGAAACAATCAGCGACAGCCGCAGAGTGTGAGGAAGTAGTCTGACCCCTGACTGGTTACAGGTAGAGACGCATGTACTGTAGACCTGGTCCGTCTGTACAGAGGCCTGAGCCGACGCATTCTACATAAATGGCTTGAGACGCACCGCGTCCGGCCTCCTTCTTCTGCGCGGTTCCTTCCCACACTGACGCTTCGCCTACTAAACCGGCTTCAGTACGCGCTGACGTGCACGCTCTGAAAATGTAGAAAAGCTACACATTGATACGTCACCGGTGCTGTAAAACATTTGGGTCGCCCGAGAGGCGCCATGGGATTTACCCGACGTACAAATGAGCCGTGACGGTAGAACATTTTCACTGTATTTCCCCCGTTGACATTTGGTGCAAACTCACCTGCAGATTGGGCGCCGCGTCCTGTTGCCGCTCTTCTTCGGCCGCTGTGGACGACAGTAAACACGAGTTCATCATTGAGTTGAGGGACGGAACATTTCTGAGCTATTTGGATTTTGTGTGTTGCATTTTCCTCCGCGCTGTTCAGTGGGTCAGTTGGACGGGCGTTAGCTCGCCAACAATGGTCGCCAATGTAGTTGTGGTGCTACGTTCTACTCCCGTCCCGTTTCTCTTAAATGCTGTTGTATAACGGCAGGTGCCGTCCGGAGGTGTGGTATCAGGACAAACAATCAAAAATAATACCAACCAGGTAGGTTAGTCAAGGCTAATCTCTAAAAGCTAATACTTAGAACCTGTTTGGGCGTTTCCTCCACTCATGGTGAGTCACAGATGTTTTGGTTGGAATAATTATGGGGTGAAATGGAAAGCTTGTCCCTGACCCAGCCAGCCTGTTCACGACCGCCTACGGTCATCTAGCAGTCAGAGATGCATATTTACAGGGTTCACCTGCACCCAGAAAGAAGCGGAGGTTGGTGTTGCGGCCCTGCTCCTGTTCCCCAACCAGCCAGCACACAGGCTGTGGACCTCCATCAGCGTACCACTACGCCGAGTGTTCCCATCCCATTGGGTCATGGCAATGAATACGTTTTATACCCCTGTGCATTGATTCATTACGTTTTTCACATATTTAATACATTGTATCACCTACATGCCACACAACTTAACGTAGCGATAAACAATTCAACATTCTATCTCTATATGAACGTAATTAATAAAGTCATACAACATAATGAGAAACAGCACACACCTTCAACCTGATTGCTAATGTCTCTGGCAAGCTAGCATTAGCATTAGCTAACTAGCATTAGCTAACTGCTGTACGCAGAGGAAACAAAAAGCAAAAAGCTTTCATTTCTTTAACAAACAGCAGTGGCAGAAAAGTATTTGCTGATGAATATTATATTACCTTCAAAATGAGATGAGACATGAGGGTTATTGTCTTTTGTCTGCACGTTACAGTGTCCCTCTGGCAGAGGAGGGAAGACGGCTAAATCCAATGTGACATATGTTAGAATCCATTAATGGCTTCATTAATAAGAACACAGGCACCTAAACAGGAAGCCTGCTGCCAACTCACAGAGCGGGTCAGTGACTTCTACCAGTCACCTTGACTAAACTTCCAGACTGACTTTAAAGTCCCATCAACTCAACCCTCATTAATGGACTGGCCACTAAGTAAATATGTCCACATTAAAAAAAGAGCCTCTGTGCACGCGTGCATGTGCAAACACACTGGCGTCCAACAAGCCGCTCGCACACAGTGACACATGAGGCACAAACATTTCTCAGTCCGCCTCTAGTTTCACTGTCCGCTGCTGAGTCCCGATGATGTCATCGGGTTGCCTGGATACCGCGCCGCATACAAACAGTGTGCCGGATCAACAGCCGCGTGTGTGTGTGTCTCTCACACACACACACACACACACACCCTAGTTATCAAAATCCATACCAAAATGGAGGGTGAAATAAAAGGGTCACTGAATAAAAGACACTAATGAAGTCCCATCCAGGCGGGACGCAAGGTACAAGAACCTTTAGATGACCTTCTAGAGTAAAGATTGGAACTGATCAATTCATTATTCCACATCTATTAAAGCATCATTAATGTTAAATAACAACGTGCAACACAAAGATGGTTTTAGTATTTGAAAATAAAGAGGAGATGTTGTCTGTTTGTTTAGCTAGAAACCTAAAATAAACAATGTAGCTGGTCACTTCCTTTTTAGACAGAGCTAGTGCGTTGCTGCTTTTCAAAATAAAAGCCCTGAATGTTTGTGAGAGGCTAATGTTTCTTCATTCATGAAGGCGCCTCATAATAAGCAACGTGCTGATTCTTTTCATGCACAAACACATGTTTTTATGTAGAGCTGCACTCACAGACAAGGTTGCACTGGGATGAGTTTCCATACGCAAACTGCGTGGAGAGTTATTTACCTGTCTGGGCCGGGACGTCCACTGCGACCAGCTCCTTCCTTTCTTCCTCGTCCCTTTTGTTCTTTTCTCTCTCCTTCCATCCGTCCACTGTATCCAGGAAGTCTTTCTCCAGACCCTCATCATCGGGGAGGTCCGGCTCGCTCACTTGGAGCGTGCTGCTGTCGGCACCAGGTGGGCGAGCAGGGATCAGCTGCGCGTCCCATACTGGCTGGTGTAGGCCAGTCACTGCCTTTAGGGGGGCAGCTGGACCCTCTGGACCGAGATTGTCCCTGAGAGTGGCGTCACCGGGGGCAACGGTGTGAATCTCCCCTCCGCGCGGTGTTTCTATCCGACCATCCGGCTGAGGGTCTTCCAAGCCGTGTGGACTGTCCGGCGTCTCTCCCTCACCCCCGGCGGTTACAGATGCTAAAGGGGGACCATCGTCTCCATGCGGCCTGTGGTGCACACCGCTCTCTTCCTTACACATGGATGGCCCTCGGGGGCCTGTATGCTCCCCTGGTCTGGGCTTCTCTGAACCGGTGCAGAATGTGCCAGAAGCCTCTGGATGTTGGCATGGGTCTACAACGGGACCTCGGAGTCGCCGCTGGCTTTCTACCTGGGTGCGAGTGGTTAGAATTGTTTCATTTGATTCTGCGTTAACTCGAGTCAGGCTGTCGTCTTCCTCCGGTTGTGGATATCTACCAATTTGGTTTTGCGTAGTTTCTGTTTCTGTCCGCATTTCCTCTTTCTGCAGAGTTTCTGCATTAGCTAAAAGGTCGACTGTAACTGGCCGGTTGCTCTTCAGCTGCTGCTGCTGGTGGCTTTTCAGACTCCACTGATATTTCAACATTAGCTGGTTCTTTAGGGGCAAAGTGCTCAGTGGGTTGGAGGGAATGCTCTGTAGGTGGGTTATCTTTCCCATCTGGTAGCGGTTGACAGTTTTCTTTGTCTATCAGCTGTGCGGGCTGAACAGCTACGAGTGAATTGTGTGGCATCTGGTTTATTGGCTCGTGTCTCTCAGGCTGATTGTCTGCTAACTGTTGGCTCAGCTCTATGCTAGCCACGGCTGATGCTATAGCTACCGCTACGATCGCTACTGCCGTGGCAACCATACCTTCATTGTGGTCCTGCTCTGGGTCTATGAAAGAACATGCCATCCCACTGCCACTCTCCCCACCCAGCAGAGGCTCGTTCCTCTTTCCCTCCTCGTGCTGCTGATCTCTGGGCGTCGGAGGGGACAAACAATGCTCCAAAAAACCCCTTGCAGTCGTCTCAGCGATTGATTCTCGCGTTTCAAGCGGTAGAACATCCGCCGTGCCCTCAGCCTGAAGACCCCAGGCTCCAGCAGGACACGGCGATCCCGTTGGATGCGCAGGTTTCTTCGACTGTTCCTGTTGCGTCTTCTGCTCAGGCGATTCCGCGAGAGACGAGCCCTCTGTGAGCTCTGTGAGATGTGAAAGGTTGATAGAAAGTCCCTCTGGGCAGTTGGGTTCCAGCGAATGGTCAGCGACCATTTGATCCTTGTACACGAACGATCCCTTTGAGTCCGCTGCTGGCTGGTCCACCTCTGTCGGGCAAAGTATTTCCTCTTGTACTGAATGCACGCTTATAATTGCCTCCACATCGGCCTTTCTGGTGTCCACTTGTAGGTCTGAAGCCGTGACAATAGAGTCTGTGTCCTCTGATAATTCCTTTGTTTCCAGAGATTGTGAGGCCGTGACTCCATCCGTTCTCCCACACTCTGTCGAACTGAACTCCGGGGTTGATCCACTAAGATCCGGGTTTGTGACGTCCCTGGTCTGGCCGGGCAGACGCATGGCGTCGCTGGTTGGAGTCTCCACGTCCACCTCTCCTCTTGCATCCGTGGCTTCCGGCCCGGCGTTGAGCTCCGACCCTTTTACCTCTGCGTGACTCTGAGACTCGATGCTGGAGCTGGAGCTAAGCTTGCCCTCGGCGCCTTTCCTCCCCCTCTTCTTCCTCCTCCTTTTTCTGCCCTTTGCTCCTTTGTCTCCGCCCCCATGGCCGTCGCCCTCCACTGCCTCTCCCATGTCTGCTGTTTCCGAACCCTTTGTGCTGTGAGTCGTATCTCTGCCACTTGCCTCCTCTCGGCCTCTCTCTGCTCCTCCCTGCTTCCACTCCGGCCCTACTTCCTCCTCTCCCTGTGATCCGTGTCCTTCCCGTCTTTGTGCACCCGGCCCATGTGACGGCGCTGGCTGCCTTCCAGCAGCATGCGGCTGACTGAGAGCTGAGGACAGTCGATGGGAACTTAGAGGCTGTTCTGCCAGCTGTGGGGAACTGAGAGCAGAGGCACACGCCTCCTGGCCTTTCATTACCTGCTCCGGCTGTTGCCTCGGCGCTGCCGCGCCACCATCGTACCAAACCGACCGGGAGTTTGTCTCCTCGCCGTCCCAGTCTTCATCGCCGTCGGGCTTTTCACCGTGATACCAGACAGCGGCGTCTGGCCCATGAGGGGATGGTCCCGTTCTGCCTCCCAGCCGGCGTCCGTCCCGCCAGAGGACTCTCCGGGGTCTCCTTTCCGCGTCGGGGGACTCGGCGCCGTTGCTCCAGGCGGGCCGACCACTGGGGTCCATGGCGTCAACTTGGCCCGGCTCGTCTCGGTCCAACTGGGCGTCCTGTTGATCCTGGGATTGTTCCTGACCCATGGCTGCCGAAAGGAGACACGATTAGATGAAGTTATTTTCTTTAAAGGCTCCATCCGCTCCTTTATTTTTTAAGCTTAACGTCATTGCCACGACACAAGAAGTCAAACAAACCAACAGTTGGCGTATAATCCCTCCTACGCGAATGTAAACCTCAAACTGCTCAAGAACCCAACCTTTACAATAGTTGCTCCCCAGACGTCTTTTCCCCCGGACTGAAAACGCTGCAAAAAGCTGCTGTACCTTGTACCAGCTCAGCAGTAAAGGCTATAGGACACTGGATAGCTGCTGGAGGTGTCAAATAGCAACTGTCTGCTAATTTGAAGGGTGAAAGGTTTTACGTTGGGGGCCAACGAATACAACATATCAAAAGCAGCATCCAGTTTGCACATTTGTATGAGCGATGCTTCTTCACTGGTCAGTGGAGTCATTCTATAGCCGAGTCCACAAACCTGTCAAATGTTTTACTCGCCGCAGCGGTTGATCCTTTTATAGCAATACATTCATTTAGACCAAATCCATGTTTTGTATACGTATGTCAGCTCTATTGTGGAACCAAGCTCGGCATGCAGCGGCTTCAGGTCTGATGTTGGTGAGCCTCTCTGTGAGCGGATCATTGTTTACGGTCCGGTTAGCAACATGAGATGAAACTGGAGTCAAACTCCTCACATCTTTCAAGACCACTTCTGGTTCAGCACAGATTCCAGTATTGGAACAGTTACTCCGATGGACCAAAACGGACACAGGCAGAACAACAGCAAGTCAGTGCGCCTGTGCTGCCGTCTGCACGGTCACTCTGCCTCAGTCACCTGTTGATTTGTACTCTTTGGGTAACACGACTCTCTGAATCGCTGCTCTGCCGTTTAAAAATACAACATTCATGAATGTGAAACTAGGACTTACCGCCGGTCCTCCCCGCGTCCTCTGCTGGGAAACTCTTAGTGTGTCTCCGCTCCGTCTTTGTCACTGCCTCCGTCTCTGCAACCCGCTCACATGTCAGCAGGTCGACTTCCCACTTTTCTCCTTCCTGTTTTTCTATGATGGCGTCGGCTGGCAAGACCGCCGCTTTCCTGCCAGCGCGCTTCCCATCAGCGCCCGGCGTCGCCGCTGGCTTTGTGGGCAATGGAGTCTCCTCGGCTCCGTTGTGAGTTTCTGTGTCTCCGATGGGCGACGCGGTCTCGTCCGTCTCCGCGCTGCTTCCTGTGTTCTCCGCGGGTCTCTGTGCGTTCCCCCGCCGGCCTCTGGGGCGCCGCCGTTACTTCCTGGGGATTCTGCTGCAAGTCTGGCGCTTTTCGTAGTCCTCTTTCGGTTTTTCCTGCCTCGAGCAGCGGGAGAGCTGGCAGCCGGCGTGCCCTTCTGTTCTCCGCCAGTTTCCTGCCTCTGACAAAGAGGTCCACTGGTAGCGTATGCGTGAGTGACAGCAGCAGGGTCCCGCCCCCGTGCTCTCCCCTCCAGTGACCGAGGACGTCCCTGTTCCTCTATTGTTGTGCCACAGGTTCCCGTGGTTACCACAGACGGGCCGTTGGGGCAGGCGGGGGCGGCCGGGTCACGTGCCGGTGAGCGGGCTGACTCTGCCTGTGAGGGGGACGATGGCAAACGTCATCATACGACCCGCCCCGCTGATTTAACAACACCACGACGTCCAAATCATTTAAATAAGAAATATAGTGAAGAGAATCGCTGGTCAGCCTCATCATTTCTAGCCTAAGCTGTCTTTTCTAATCTAGATTACCAGATACTTGCAGATCTATAATGTTTACCTGGTAAACAATGTAAACTTTACCACGCCGGAGTGGAAGAGTCAAAATGGCTGAAGAAGGAAAATCAAGACGCTATTTTTTTTTATATTCATCAAAAATGTATAGAGCAAGAATGGGATGTGAGTATCAAGTCAATCATATCACTCAAGTGTACAGATATCTGTATAGAAGCATATTAAAATACAACTTGTTTACGGTCTTTTGGATTCACAGTAGCTCCACTAAGAGCGCGCTCACCTTTTCCTCCCTGTGCAGGTGGATCCGCCGGGTCAGCTCCTCCACCTCCCCCGCACCATGTGTGTCTCTGCCCCCCCCTCAGTCCGACGGAGGCGCGGGAACGTCAGGCTGTATGTGCCGAGGTTTGTGTGGTGCTGGAACAACCGGCCGTCCCAGTGAACATGTGGCTCCTCCGCTTGGACGTTCAGGGACGTCTCGTACCTGCATCGGCACAAAGGGATACATGAGGAACACTTACTACACACACTGCAGTCACACACACACACACACACACACACACAATGAGGAATTCATCTCTCTCACCTGAGTCAAAGCAACAAAGTACGGACAAGCGACATCATGGAATACAACCAAATAAGGATCATTATCGTTAGAGAACTAGAAGCGACGACAACCAAACCTCAAACACGAGCAGCCGTCCTTCTGAACTACGCCCTCCCCAGACTCCACCCGAGGTGGGCTCAGCCACTCCCACCCTCATTGCTCCTCCTCCCAGTCCGGCCGCGGCTGATGGGACGGTTTTGATTTCCAGAGAGTAACTTGAAAACCGGTTTGTCTTCATAGCTCAACAATTAAAACAACGACAAAGTAAATCAATCGCACTAAACTATTCAGAGCTGAATATTCTCTGAAGTTCTGTTTTGTGTTTTTTCCTTATTGCTTTGGTTTCTCATGTTCCTGCACAATAGGGTGTAAGTGTCAAATGTCCTACATTTACTTTTCTGATGAGTGAATGAATAACGTGGTGTCTGCCTGCACTCCTTCATCTTCAGGCAAGTAAAAGTTCCTCCTGCGTCTCCGTGCTTCCACGGGTAACTCGGGGGTTAAAGGTGAAGCTTCAGAGACGCACACAGAAGCGTCCGTGAAGGGCTCAACGTGTCTCGGCGGTTGGACCGTGGGACAGAAGCAAACCCTGGTGCAGGTCTGAGAGGACTGGGATTGGCTCAGACTCGTGTAGACGTGACTCAGACCTACAGCCTGTGTTCATGTCAGCAGCTCAGTTGCTGTGATGTCATCAGAGTGAGACAATGAACAAAGAAAAGGGAGGGGCCTAAGAGGACGACGTGTTCTGTGAACAAGGCGGCGAGTCACCGTCTCTACTACGTCAAGAACGCAACACACACACACACGACGCAGTCACGTGTTATTTTCGCCGACGAAAACTGTGAGGAAAAATGTTTGTTAAGGACCTTTTCTCATGACAAAGACGAGACTAAAACGGATGTAAAAAGACAAACACTATGACTCTATTCTATGTTCTATGTTGGTGGTTGACGAAGTCACAATACTTTTTCCCCCCTAAATTCACATGTACCGAACACACAAAGTACGTCCTCCACCAACCCAGAACGCTCGTATCGGTGGTTCTTGTGCACCGACTACGGACCGCGACGACTGTTTTACGCTTCTGTGAGTTTGAACGTGGCTTCGTTAGTTTTAGCTCAGCGGTCTCAGGTTAGCTGCCTGTTAGCTGCCTGTTAGCTGCCTGTTAGCAGGCTGAAGCCGCGCTGCTTCACAGAAACATGAAGACGCGTTTAAAGACCGTGGGACCTTTCTGCTCTGTTCTCTGGCGACGGCAGGCAGCGTTTCCTCGCTGGATGAGACGCTCCGTCACAAACGCGTCTAACGTAATAAACTCATTGCAGGTTCTGAAGCCTCACGCGTTTCTAACTATAGTTCACTCGCCACATCGTGAGAAGACGTTAAACCGCCTCAGCCACCGTACGCTCGTTACTAAGCAACACAGGCGCTGTCACTTTAAGTCCCCTTTCCCACAATAACACCAATGCCTTCCTCGCGTTTGTTAGCTCGTAGCACAAGAAGCACTCACAGCGTGAAGAGCTCCGCCAGCTGCCGGTGTCCTCTGCTGTGGGCCAGACGGGCCGCGGTCAGGCCCTGAGCGTCGGGCCTGCTCAGCGCCTCCCGGCCTCCCGGCTGCTGCAGGAGGAACGCCGCCACCGTCCTCAGGCCGTGGCCGGCTGCCAAGTGCAGCAGCCTGGAGAGCTGCTGGCATCCAGACGCCACTGGAGAGGGAGAGAAGACGCTGAGGCAACACAGGCTTCACACACACACGTTTAGTAGGCTTTATTAGAACTTTCTACGATCGGTTTATTGTCGGCGCTCTAAAAACCACACGCTATTACCCCATTTTGTTGAAAGTACCAGTCTGTTGCATCAAGATGAGCCGACCGATCAACATTCCATAAAGCTTTTCCTTCTGCTTGGCGAGCTGATCATCACTCAACGCAATAAATGCCTGAGCCCCAAAGACAGGGGCAGGTCTTTACTTGACTCAGTGTCTTTTGTGAAACAAATGACACTTTCACCATCCGTAATAAAGAACTGAAAGAATATTCTTACAGCTGTGTGATCTTAAGTAGCTTCTCTTCTCTGCCTAAGAGCTTCCTTGTAGCCCTCGCTAAGTGAAAGCTAGTCAGCCCAGCTCGCTAGTGCAAGTGCTTCATGGAAATGCAACCAGCGGGATTCTCTGGTCCACTTCAAGTGATAAAACATGCAGCTGTCCAACTCACCGGTGCGGCTGTCCAGCGGCGTGGAGACCTCCGTGTCCCCGTGTGCGTCAGTGACCGTCAGCTGTGCTGGACCGGCCCGGTGGTGGGTTAGGTGGTGTTGCAGGGCCAGGGCCAGGTTCTGATCCAACCTCTCACACTCTTCCAACGGAATCTGACACACAAACAAAATCATTTATTTCACTGACAAATTTCTGTGACAACCAAAACATGACAAACGTTACATATTGTGTGTAGACCTTGACTAAAAAATAGATCTGGAAGGTCCCAACTTACCTGCTCATCGTCAAATAGCAGGGCTTCCTGCGGGGCTGAGTTGTCGAGCAGGAAGTGGGCCATGTCGAGTGCCAAGTCCTACACACACACACACACACACACACAATGGGAGTTGTTTGTGCTTGTCTCTGTAGATCGTAGTTCCTTCTGGACCCTGGTTCTGACACCTGCCGTAACCCTGCTGACACCTGCTGCCATCATCAGCATTATTATAGATATTAATCATATTACTGTCATCATGAACCAACATTACCCTCTCCTAAAGTCTCTGTGCTCTCCCTCCCACAGGCCTCTGTGGATGGAGGTTCTATCTGATGGTGGTTCTATCTGACGGTGGTTCTATCTGACGGTGATTCTATGTGATGGTGGTTCTATCTGACGGAGGTTCTATCTGATGGTGGTTCTATGTGATGGTGGCTCTATGTGATGGTGGTTCTATGTGATGGTGATTCTATGTGATGGTGGTTCTATCTGACGGAGGTTCTATCTGATGGTGGTACTATGTGATGGTGGTTCTATGTGATGCTGGTTCTATCTGATGGTGGTTCTATCTGACGGTGGTTCTATGTGATGGTGGTTCTATCTGACGGAGGTTCTTTGTGATGGTGGTACTATGTGATGGTGGTTCTATGTGATGCTGGTTCTATCTGATGGTGGTTCTATCTGACGGAGGTTCTTTGTGACGCTGGTTCTATGTGATGGTGGTTCTATGTGATGGTGGTTCTATGTGATGGTGGTTCTATGTGACGGTGGTTCTATGTGATGGTGGTTCTATGTGATGGAGGTTCTATGTGATGGTGGTTCTATGTGATGGTGGTTCTATGTGATGGTGGTACTATGTGACAGTGGTTCTATGTGATAGTGGTTCTATGTGATGCTGGTCCTGCTGTACATTTAGCTTGCTACATTTATTTGAATCATCTCTGTCATATGAATTGAACGTATTGTTCATCTTTTACATTGTACACATGACATCATTGTAGAGGGACTCAAACAAGTTTTTCACTTTAAAAAAATAGTTTGATCAGCTTTTCACTGCGTGCCACTTGAGATTTGTGTGTATTTGCGAGCACTTAAGGCGTCTCTACATCACTCAGACGCCTTAAGCGGTCACTGGATCGCCCATAACACTCAAAACCACCACCACCACCATCATCATCATCATCATCATCAGTCCGGGTCACGTGGATCACATCTTGATGTGGGCTGTTACCTGAATGAAGCAGAAGGTCTCCTGAGAGTGTGTGTCGACTGGTCCACCGGGCCGGGCCGTACACAAGGTCACCAGGACCTGCTCACACACATCGTGGGCTGAACACACGCAGACACAGAGGGGAATTACTACTCGTTTGAGTCCTTTTCAATAAATATCAATCATCCACACTGGTGCGCTTGTAACGCCTGAGGTTAGCTACAGATTTAATGTAATATTATTTCTGTTTGATCAGATGTTTCTTATTCTTCTGTTGTAATCTTTGATTGGATGTAATGTTTGGGCCTCCTGACAAAGACGACCACATTGAGAGAGCAGACATTACATTACAGGTCATTTAGCAGACGCTTTTATCCAAAGCAGCTTTACACTTTAAACCCATGGCTTTTTCACATTTTTGCCTGGGGAGCAATTAGGGGTCAGGTGTCTTGCTCAGGGACACTTCGACATGGAACATGGGGCAGCCTGCCTGAATCGAACCACCAACCCTTGTGCTTCCCAGCACACCTTCTCTAACCCCTGCGCCACGACGACCCAGACAAGCCTTAGAGCGATAAAACATTGATCTGCTATTTGATAGCCGCGTTAGCTTCTGTCCAGATTAAACTAACAAGATGTTACAGGTTAATCTGTTAACTCTCTTCGTGCTAAGCTAGGCTGTAGCTGCTACAGATGACGCATCGGGCCGGGACCAAACAATATCATCCAACGCTATAACGACAACATAAGAGAATACAGTTAAAAGACTACCATGAAAAAGAATTGCAGATTGTATTAACTGTGTTACGTGTTTGCAGGCGGTTTTAGTACGGTTGGTAGGGTTTAGCGTGAAATGGGTCCTTAAAGAAGAAGTCACGGTTTCATGCAGTCCGGAGAGTTGGTGCTGTCAGTATTTTTCTTCAAGGATATTTTGACATCCTATTTATCTGTTGATTGCAATTAAATGCCAGCGACGTCTGTTTATTGGGTCCATGCCGCTGTGGTGTGGCCTGTTAGATTCAGCGTGGTCAAATGCATCACGTCAAACCCAGACCGGATGGCGTTTGGTTTCCCAGCATGGGGCTTTTTGGGGGGACAGCGGTTCCAAGCCCTAGCTGAGCTTGGCCAGCGGCCTTTTTGTGCTCTGGCTCCCTTTTCACTAAATTGTTTTAGTCTCCCTGTATGTGGGTTCTTTCTCTGCGGCTGAGACAGCGTTTTGGCTCTCTGGTGAACTGGTGTCACTGAGCATGTCCGGGTCACCCAAAGTTGTTACCCCAAACCTAAGGGGCTTAACAACGGATCTTATGCATCTGTATTTTGGTCTGTGCAACCGGTCCTTAATCTTCCCAGGGCCGGTACTGAAAGGGCTTGTGGAAGAGGAACTACACCCCGGCTAATAGTCCTCCTCACGCTGCAATCTGCAGGCTTTCCACACACTGTGTCCCAATCACAGCAGACCACACCCTGTGCACACCAAGTGAAATTCATTGTAAACTCCTGTTCAGACTGTGACTAACAGATGGGACGTAGTCGGAGACGCCCGGTGACGGTGAGAATCTGGAGAGATGCAGTCGGTCGTAAGGCGGGACGCCTACCGGAGAGTTAGTACCGTCGGTCTGGCTGTGTGGGGCGACATCAGCTGTGCCCTGACGAGTCATCCACATTCAACGGGTGACAGTTTACTCCACCCATCCCCCAACAGTCCACTCATCCCTTCATGGCTCCACCCATCCACTTATCCATAATCCCTCATCCATCTCTATCAATCCATACATCCATTCACCGCATCCCTCCAGTACTCCATCATCCACTCATCCATTAATCATTCATCCATTAATCATCCATCCATCATAATTCCATCATCTCTATCCGAAACATTACAGCAATCCAGTCCTCCATCCAACTATAATGCATCCTCCATCTACCTCTCCATCCCTCCATGGTGCAGTCATCCATTTTCTGCTCATGCTCGTATAATAATGATACCTGATGCATCAGCTTTAAAGAGCAGCTAACCGACAGACCATTTCGTAACCTTTCTCCGATCCAAATACAAATATATCAAGGAGTATTAGTGATAGTGTCGAAAAGAAAGTCATTATATAAAATGATGACTTGAGTTCTGAATTAAATAACTAAGAAAATAGTGTTGATTTGGGAAAGAAACGCCTCATTGCAAGATAAAGTAGGGTGATGAACTTTTAGGTGCAGAGTAAATATTATTCTAATCAATCAGGCGAGCTGTACCTGGACACACGGCCTGCAGTGTGACGTGGCCGACTCGCAGCGTGCTGCTCAGGTGTCTTTGGCTGGACCCTGAAAATAGAAGGAAAAAATCCACCTCCTCCTCTTCTGTCTGGTCTTCATCGTCGAGCTGAACTGTCAACACACACTTGCCCTGAGAGGACACAGAGAGGAAATCAAATCGACGTTAATCACACGCACAAACATCCGGTATGTTTCATTCATATCAACACTGCCACGAACGTCGGCGCTAACAATACATACTTTATTTAGATCACCAGCTCTTGTCTGCCACTCAACACCGAGTACAAGGAGCTGCAAGAAGTGGGCGCCGTAGGTCACCGGCTCCTCTTAGGGAAGGGGCCACGTACTGTCCACTTTGATGTCACGCGGGCCGGACCAGTAAAATCCAGCCAAAGGGGGGATGGTACGGCCGAAGGGGGGGCGGACGCGGATGGTACGGCGGGGTGGACGCGGATGGTACGGACGAAGGGGTGGACGCGGATGGTACGGCCGAAGGGGGGGTGGATGCGGATGGTACGGACGAAGGGGGGGTGGACGCTGATCGTACGGGACAAAGGGGTGGATGCGGATGGTACGCCAAAAGGGGCGGGCGCGATGGTACGGACGAAGGGGGGTGGACGCGATGGTACGGCCGAAGGGGCGCGACGCGATGGTACGGACGAAGGGGTGGACGCGGATGGTACGGACGAAAGGGGATGGACGCGATGGTACGGACCGCGAAGGGGTGAGCGCTGATGGTACGGGGATGACGGGGGGCGGACGATGGTACGGACGAAAGGGATGGATGATGGTACGGACGGCGGGATGGATGCGGATGGTACGGACGAAGGGGGGATGGACGCGGATGGTACGGACGAAGGTGGATGCGGATGGTACGGACGGCGGGGATGGACGCTGATGGTACGGACGGAGGGTGATGGACGCTGATGGTACGGACGCGGGGGTGGATGCGGATGGTACGGACGAAGGGTGGACGGTACGGACTTAAGGGGTGGATGATGGTACGGACGATGGACGGGGATGGACGCGATGGTACGGACGAAGAGGGGTGGACGCGATGGTACGGCCAAAGGGGGTGGACGCGATGGTAATGGACGGGGGTGGATGCGATGGTACGGACGAAGGGGGGGTGGATGCGGATGGTACGGCCGGGGGATGGACGCGATGGTCGGACGGCGGGGATGGACACGATGGTACGACGAAGGGAAGTGGACGCTGATGGTACGGACGAAGGGGTGGACGCTGATGGTACGGACCGAAGGGGGATGCGATGGTACGGACGAAGGGGTGGACGCGATGGTATGACGAAGGGGATGGACGCGATGGTACGGACGAAGGGGTGGACGCGATGGTACGGACGAAGAGGGGTGGACGCGATGGTCCGGCCGAAGGGGTGGACGCGATGGTACGGACGAAAGGGGTGGACGCTGATGGTACGGACGAAGGGGTGGATGAGATGGTACGCGGATGGGGCGATGGTACGGTCGAAGGGGGGGTGGACGCTGATGGTATGGACGAAGGGGGATGGACGCGGATGGTCTGGTCGACGGAGGTTGTGCGCCCCCATTTTCGAGCGGCCGGTTCTGCCTGGAGGAACGACCCTGGTCTGACGCGCTCACTCACAGAGTTGCGACCCCCAATGGACTTTTTAGCAACAGCAGCTACTTTTATAGAAATGCAATTTATGTCTTTTTGTCATTTTTACACTTAGCAAAGGCAGCAGGGGGGCCGCAGTGGGGCCCCCCTGGCGGGCTGGATCCAGCCGTATGTTTGACACCCCTGTGATCATGTGAGGACCTGCAAGGGAACACTAAAGAAGCTCAAGCTCTCGCCTGTCTCCGTTCCCCTCTGCTTAAAAAGGGCTGGTACAAAGTCCTTCCTAATACCTGTGAATGAGTGAAAAGTGTCCTCTAGTGACATCCCAGTACCGCCCTATAATGGCTGAAACATGCGCCATCAATCATTTGTTGTCAAAGAAAACTAAAATGTGGAAACTATCGCCTGCAGCCCAAACTGGGGCCTCGCTCGTCAAGTTTCCATCCAAGGTTCCAGAGAACAGTGAAAAGAAAGGGTGAATGAATGCTTGGAAAACCAAAGCTCACATAGACGGTCCCGTAATCTAGTGTGACGAGTGTAATGAGTGGATTATTTGTTGGGAAAGCAAAAAAGAAATGTGCCTGAACCAGTGTGACAGGCTGGTTTGTTCATCTGGAAGTCAAAGTGCGATAGAAAAGGCCTCCAACTTACACCAAGTGAAAAGCTACGTGTGCTTAAATGCTACGGAATGAATGAAGTCATCTGTGGTTGTGCTGTGTGTGTGTGTGTGTGTGTGTGCGTGAGTGACTCAGCTGGTCGTTGGGTTGAGGTCAGCTTGTGTAAATAAGCGCTAGCTCGGTGCCAAGTGCTAACAGGGTAGACACGGTGACACCATGTGGAGACAATCCGACTGTCCCTCCACCGCGGTGAACAAGCGGAAACGCTCCCAGACCCATCTGACCGCGACAACACAAGCGTCACAGACGGCATGAGCCTGAAAAGGAAGGTGACGAATCTAAATACAAAGAGGGGTGTGCCATCCGCACACAGGCTCCACGGGACCGACCGCTAACGTGTAATTATCCACCACCGCGCCAACAAATGTTCTTCTGAAAGATTGTTTTTCCTCATGTGTTTCTGCAGGACCACTTTGTGCCCGTTTGTATTCGCAGTGTTGTTCCGGTTCGGCCTGATGATGGCGCTATGGTCCCAGTGTGATAATAACACACAGCAGGGCGGCTTATTTTCCAGGTGTGTTTCCACAAACATTACGTCAGTCTGCAATGACTCGTCTTCAACAAAGAAATCCATCGCTGATCTTCTCAATATGTTTTTTTCCCGTGGCAGAATTCTGTGTCTTGTGTCATCTCTTTTTAATATATGTATATATATATATATATATATATATATATATGTATATACGTAATGAGCATTGCTCACAGATCATGACCACAAAGAACGTACAGCTAACAGCTGTTTTGGGCACAGAGGGTCAAGGGCAAAAACAGCAGAGAGAAAAGTGTATGAAACATGACACAGCACACACACACACACACACATGGTCGCACACACACACAGACACACACTTCTGCTGAACATGCAGTTAAAAGCCCCACCCACACGAACGCGGGCTAACAATAGCACGCAGGAATGTTTCGCACGCACAGATCACTTGCGTTACCCTCCGTGAGGCAGTGAGTGGGCACAGATGGAATATGGAGACACACTCGGCGGTTCTTCGGCTCAGGTGCTCCGACACACACCTGACATGCTTAAGTTACACAAGAAACGGGACCTAATGTTGGGCACTAATGCGAGGAGCATTCTTTGCAACCAAATACCAATTTGTTTCATTTGGTTAGAACTTCCTTGGTTTTCACTTCCTAAATGCGACGTTGGGACGTGGTCCACCTGCTTGTGGATCACGTTATCCGTCCCCACCTCACGGAGCACTGAGCTGCAGGACGGATCCAGGGCGCCGCTGGAGTATCCCAGTCCTTATAATCTTGTGCTCTTTAGCTTATTGTTTTCAGAAGTTATACACTCTTATATACTCTTAATTATATAAATAGGACTTTGTATTCTACTTAGCAGAGACTCACAATTGGTGGGTTTATTTTTTTAACAGGCCACGCTAGCAGTTCTGCGAGCGCTAGCTTTGAGCTAAATGCTAACGCCAGTCTACTCACAAGGAATGGCATCACCTCATTGACCTGATGACGCTACGCGATATTAGAATTCCTCCCGAGGGGAATCAAGCAGAAACGATGTCTGCTATAGCAGAGAACACGTGATAATACATATGATGTTTTGTCTACCACCATTTACCTTTGTAGCAGATGATTTGTTCAGATACTTACATAGACTGGAGCTTGTTGGGGATTTAGTTTCATGGCGACGAACTCTGGAAGACAAAAAGACAAAAGGGTGAGAATATAGAATTTTAAGCATTTGTTCTCCAGGAGGCAACGTGTTGAAAGACACAGTTAGCATTGTGATTCACACACAATCAAGATTCAACACGCTCTCATTTTGGTAATAAATGTTTCCTGATTCCAAAAGTGGGTATTTTTTCCACACGGGGCAAATCTATGGTGGCCCTGAAGGGTCAATGCCGAGCTCACGGAGCACGAAGCAGAAAACAAAGCGCGTGAAACACAACTGATGCAAGTCCCTCTAAGCACAAGAGAAGGGGCAAATAATGGTGCATAAAGTCTAAATCAGGTAAATGGAATATTTAGGCTGAATAAGTACAGAAACAATGTATTTGGATTTCTTTTTTTCTTTGAGTCATTTATCTAAACTGGCAAAAATTGCCATCCTTTCCATCCACGTAAGGCTGGACGATATGGAGATAACCAAATATCACGTTATTTCTTTGACTAAATACGTTGATCAGCCAAGTGTGCTTTTACACTATATTTACACATAGAAAACGTTGCTTATTATCAGGAATTTGGATATAATTAATAAATCAAAATCAAAACAATATTAAGTTCCGGAAACGAATCCAATGTTACATGTATTTTTTAAAACCAGTAACACACATAGTCTCTTAATCATATTATTAATATTATATACATTTCACTTTCACCTTCTATAGCCTATATGCATTATCCACAGTAGTAATTATTTTTTTAGATTTGGACCAATTTGTTGTTACATTTAACAAGGTTCATTAAAAAGGTTTTGAATTTTAATTCCTGTGAATTTACATTTTGTTTAAGTTAATGGTGTACGATTTATTATTTCAATAATAATCAATAAATGTAAATCTTTTCATTTATTTGTCACATTTGGTCTCCACTAGTCTCCGGGCCACTGAACTAGAAACACAAGGGACTGTTTACAACGGACGCTCCTCTTTCCGTGAAAACACCGCGGAGCGCGGCGGAGCCTGTTGGACAGGTAACACGTGGCGAACGCAACACATCCACTCGTTTTACTGGTGTCTGTGTGGCCAAACCCTGCTGCAACCGAGACACTGATTTCAGCTTCCCACATCCCCTCCAAAGGTGAAAAAGTCATCTTAAATGGATAAAACAATAACCTGGACTTTGGAGTTTGTGTATCCGACCTAAATTGGAACCTTCAAGCTGACACTCGGCTCCTCCTGAACGAATTGAAGTGTGTGTCGACATCCACCTTCAGACAGTGGGGCTCTGCATCCATTTCCAACTTCTAGTAAAGTAAGTATTTTGTAATGAACGGTTTCTTTCTTTCCTTGATGATCTCAAACAACTAGACGTTCACGTGTCAACTGCTCTGTGCGAATACCAGTCAGAGGCTTGGACGCGTTGCCACACAATGAGAATACGTTTCCAAGCTGGACTGGTACCGTGCACGCCCATCGGCCGTACGTCCACGCTACACGCGCTTTCAGCGGCTCGCCATCGGCAGCAGCTGCTCTTACTGAAAGTGGCCTGGGGGTCCTGGCGAGATGAAGACGCGGGATGAGGTGCGTTATCTCATCGTGTGCATGAGGTCAGCAGCCGTTTTCTGATCACAGACGTGTCGCTAGGACGTGGCGGCGTTGGAGGTTGGGGGGTCACTGATGTGGTCGGCCCATTCATGGACAGGAAACAGGAAGTCGGGGGGAAACAAGGGAGCCTTACAAGTCCTAGTCACACACTGGACAGCGGACAACAAGCCCTTCTCACACACGCCGCATAGAGGAAGTCTAACGAAGGGGGGGGGCCGACATGTGTCTGAGGGGGCTCAGGAGCAGAACGTCATTGAGTGACATGTTAAACTGTGCACATGAACGCCGCTCAGCTGACGGGAGCAGAGGCAACAAATACCCTCCATTGAACTTACTGAGGTGGGCTGACTGCCATAGTCTCCCAGGAACACTAACGCAATCTGCTGTGGTGGTTCCATAATGAACGCAGGGCTGCAATGTTCTCCAAAAAGAAAAGGAACGGTAAAGAATCCAAGAAAAGAACCAATCTGAGCGGCTAAAAGGCCCAAACCAACGTGCGGTGTTGCAGGAGGGAGTGTAGTTGTGTGTAGACTCACAAACCCCAAAGAACAAAGCCGCAAAAAAGTGTCTACTAGGCTGTCAACGAATATTCAAATATAGAATTATATATTCAAATAGTTGTTGAAAACGAACGTGAAAATTAATATTTGAATGTAAAAAGCGGTCAGCGCTCTTGGCCGTTATTATTTTTGTGCAGGTGATATTTTGTTAAATAGGTTTAAACTTAAATAAATTACCTACAAGTAGTTATGTCTCGTAATAATAATGCACAACCAGATATTCAAATATATGTTGTTTTTTTAAAGCGAATATTCAAACGTCCTTTGACGGCCCTAACGTCTACGGAGCGTTGCTCCTCGCACGGACGACGTGTCGAGCGGGTCCATGAATATTCGGGCGTGGAACCAAAGACCCACAGTGCCCACTGGGATAACAGCACTGAGCATTCCATTGTACAAGTGGCACCACTACAGAGATAACTCGCTTAGCGGCGTCTCGCCTCGGCATCCGCTGTGGATGTTTGTTCATGATGTTCCCATGGCAACGCCTCGTGGTTTATGAGACGCAGCCTGCGAACAGGAAACCCCGCATATTGCACGTGGAGGTTCAGCCGCCAGAGGACATTAAGCAGGAGGCATTAAGGTGACTTAAGTTTACGGCGACGGATCCTCTTGCCCTTCTGTCTGTCTGGCTGTGGAGTTAATCCTGCTACGTGGCCCCCCGGCCCCCCTCATCCCTCAGCAGGGGCTCAATCTGCTGCTAAAGCCCACTTGTTATCAGTCAACACAGAATCCCTGACAAAAGCAGTCACAGAGAATATGAAAAGAGGAAATGAGTAAGTCCTCCGTGTGGGGCTCGATTGATTTGGGGAGGATGTGAATCACATGCTGTGGCTTCTTTCACAGGCGCACACGGCGTGCGGCATCAGCTGCTTTTTCCCTTTTGCCTCTATTTACAGGTGTGTTGCATTGTGACTGGGCCGGTCGCAGTGTGCGATTAGATGACACATCGCACACTCTGGAATCGCGTGCAATCGTTTTTGGTGCTGCGATATTCATTTTACATCTAAATGAACGTCAGCAACATTTAAGTTGATCCTCTGCCTCTGTTGCCCCGTGTGAGGACACACAGAGAAGCAGGGAACCCAACTAGGCTAACTAGGCTAACTAAGCTAAAGTCTCACCTAAAACAACAACCATCTGCCCGTCTTTCTGCTGGACACATTTTCTGGAACCCGACCGCATCGCACCAAGCCCGCTGCTTCGCCCCGATGCCGCCCGCTGCGACCGCCCGCCACAGCTCGAGCCGCCCGCTGCTTTTTCGCCCGCTGCGCCGCCCGCTGCTCGCCCGCCCGATGCCGCCCGATGCCGCCGATGCTCGCCCGCACATTCCGATTCTAACGTCTAACTATTCTGACAAATAAAACGTTGTTTGTACTTTGCAATAGCGTACCTTTATTCCCATGCTATTACATTGTCATTATGTTATGAGCGGCATAAAATGGTCTGCAATAATATCGCATATCGCAATAAATGTTGGTGCAATAATCGCACAACAAAAATGTAATATCGTGACATCCAAAATCCAAAAACATACCAAAATGTCCTCTTGAGGGATCAATAAAGTATCAATCTATCTATCGGTCCCTAATTCCGTCCTGGAATGTGTGGCGTGAGTGCGTGGAAACATGCAAACACGCGTGTCACACGGGGAAACCATGAGCGGTAGCAGCCTGTAGCTTTGTTGGCTAGTTGGCAACAACTTTCCTGACAGTCAAACATCAAGACAAAGAAAGACCACAAATGACTTCCTGAATAGTCCAGCAGAAATATATACATGCAAAATAACACGTGGGCCTTTATGATCATGAGGTCAGAATGCACAGAACATTGTACCAAATAATACACACTTGACGCAATGCATTCCATGCTGGTGGAGCCTGAGGGTGGATCTTCACCCAATCCTTTTATTTTTAGTTAAGGAAAAATAATTATTCCATGCATTAAGAAACATGAGAATATCAAACTCTATATGCAAGTTAATGAAGCATTGTTTATCCCACTGACAAACAGATGCAGGTAAAAAAGGGAACCTTACAGATGTGTTATTTATTACTATCATAGATAAATATTCCAGTGTCATATTTGTGGTATCGGGTACCGTCATATTTTGGCAGGTATAGTATCACAGTCATAATTTTGGTATCGTGACAACCCTACTTTGAACATATTAGATACATAGATGTGTGTTCATTCGTAGCTTTGATTCAAAGCAGTTGGTGACCTGGATTCTTTAGTGCTTAAAACACCCAGACGGCGGTGACTCCCTCCTGTCTACCAGTGCTGGTGTGGACAAACATCTTCAGATGCAGACTCTGCTTGGCCGGTATAAATAGGTCATTAGCGCCGTCTCAACCGTCCAAAATGAAGGACATGACTCCACAAACAATTGAACTCTGGCCCGTCACGGGAAGCTGTTGGAGGAATCGCCGCACATGGACACATGAACTGTGTGTGCGTGTCACTGCATGTACCCGTGTCAGTGCTGTGATGCGTGTGGAAGCAGAGCGGACTCAATGGCCGCCAGAGTGCCGTGATAACAGGCCGATGGCCGCGTCCATCGCCAGTGCTGATGGGACAGGAGCTTAAGATAGCTTGAAGATACGAGACCTGAAGAGGAGGAGGAGCCTCAACCAGGTTGCCATGGCGACGCCGGTGAAGATGCGTTTGTTTGGCAGTTCTTCGCTGGAGGGAACAGAAAAATGAGCAGACTTTGAGCACGGTAGCTTTGCTGCTCCGCCAGCCATCTTCTGTTTTGTTGACCTTAAAGCTCAGGAAAGAGCTAAAGAATTTACATTAAAATCGCTTTATTGTATAGTTTCAGTAGTGTATCAAAGAAAGACACTTAACTGCACCACAGAGGACATCTCTTTCAGTTGTTTTAAACTAAGGGACAGATGCCTTCCTTATTTAGGATTCTATGACTTTATTCATTAAAGCGGTGAGGAAATCCTGAATGTCGCCCCAAACTGCGACAAGGCGGGATTTACGATATTTTATTACGTTGTATGAGATGATAATCCATAGATGCTCTGCACGGTTCCCTTGGCAATGGTTTGTTTGTATTGTCCCAACGAACCATAACTGTGTGGCTGTAATCCCGCCTGAAACAGGTGGCGTTAAATAGGATTCAGTCATGATTTATTTGATTAGACAATTATTTAGTGCTCAATGACTCTTTGGCTCAGCTGCACCAGCATTATTTGAAGCAGGCTTATATTAGACACTAACGTTTCTCTTAGATTTACAGCTTTTTGGGGGATTTTCTGACGCACATCGTGTGTTAAAGCACAGCGCAGAAACTGGACGATAAAGACTTGGTGATAAACGGAGGAGTTTGGGTGTTTTTTTTTTTAGTATTGAAGCATTTGTCTGGGTGTGAGATCAGGTAAAAAACACACAACGCCACTCTGACTCAGAATTACATGAAGGCATCGTAGCCACTTTCGTGCGAGAGGAGGCGGCAACAACAAGCTGTTACCACAACTTGTTGTAATTATGTGTTATACAACTGAATGCTGACTCGGGCTGTTCTTTTTAACGGAGAAGTACAGCAAGAGGCTTGGGACTAACTCAGCTGGCCAGAAGCTATGTCTGGTATGGAAGGAATGAGACGTGGGGTGTTAGGGAGAAAGGGGAGGATCAGGGTGGAAGGACAGAGGCGAAAGGGAGGAAAGTGGCTGATTCAGCTCCGGCTCTCTCTCAGCCTGCATGGTTCACGCCGCCGGGAGTCGCGCTTCCGCCGGCTGCTCACCCAACGTGGCAGCAGGCGGGGCCTTATCACAACAAGCTGGGCGACTCTACCACCACACTGCCAGGCCGCAACGCACATCCATTTATTCGTGGCCCAGCAAAAAAAAAGAAAAATAGACGGTGTTTCCTGTTTCCAAAACACACAAGAAAGATTTGACTGTGATGCTGCAAACGTCAGAAGAATGGCGGGGAGGTTCATGGTGGTTTCTGTATCATGCCAAGGGTGTTTTTAAAAGTGTGCCCAAAGTATTGGAATCATTTGGGCATAATTTGTCTTTTAACGAAATAGAAATTGTTGGAGGAAAAAACAAAAGCAGCTGACGAATGGTTTCTTTACGTGCCTCAGATTGAATAGTGTGGATGGATCACTTCTAGGGCTGCAACTAACGATTATTTTGATAATCGATTAATCGTTTCGATTATTTCTTTGATTAATCACGAATCGATAAAAACAACGTTAAAAGCTTTAATTTCCAACCCTTTATTCTAATTCACATTGCAAAAATACTACAGAAAGTACAGGTTGCTCCTTGAACATAATAATTTATAAAATTTATAAAAAAATTTAACAGGATTTTGTTTTAACTTATCAGAACTCACAAACTCACACTCACAAACACACCCCATGTTCACTTAAAGCTTATTCATTAAATTATTACCATCATTGTGGTGCAAGCAATACGTA